>CM062819.1:329845956-329888169 GCA_031772625.1 Pinus tabuliformis
AGATAGGAATTCCATTTTGCTGGGAAGGAGATGCTGGATTGGAGCCCTCTGGGTTGTATCTCTTCCTGAACCTTGTTATTCATCAATAAAGCTATCTTGGTTTCTCCTATATACTGATGTATCTTTGATGTATGATTGCATTAGTATGTTTAGTTTACTTCTAATCCTGAACTAGTTATGTTTATGAATCTATGTCTTTGTGTAGTGTTCTTCTCTTGTAATCTTGCAGAGACCTGTTGAAGCTGGGCGAGCGAGAAGGCAAGTAGCTGTGAACTCCCAAAGAGAAGAGAGACCGGATCGAGGGACAAACGGAAGACACCGGTTAGTCCATCTATCTCTCTTCATTCTTAATTCATAAAGGAAGAATACTAGAATAGCTATCTCTGTTTGTTGCTAAGGCACTGTCACACCTTAGGTGGATAGGATCGTCCTGCATAGGCATTTTTCCCCACAACAAATTGGCGACTCCACTGGGGACATTTGTTTTAGTCATTTTATTTGTGTTTCTATCATTTTTTGTTTCATAGACTCAACAGCAACAATCGAACTGCTTCTGCTATTCTCAGTTGCAAAGTAGACAGTTGATGCCTTGATCCAATCACTGGATTTGTCTATGGTCTGAACAATGGACTCACAAATGATTTGATGATCCTTTGTGGTAGATCTTAGTACCCCCTCAAAGCATCCCTTTGATTGTACCTTGCTTGTTGCTTTTATTTGGCCTGAAACCGTTGATTAATTAGCAATCTGTGACCCAGAACCCAGTGAGAAACTCTCGTTTCTCATTCAGCGCGAACCCTGTGAAGGGATTCTGCATTTCAACGTAGGTCCCGTGAAGGCCACCTGCGCTGAATGTCAAAACCCCAGTGTTGAGGTTGCGCTGAACCAGTTTTGCCTTGTGCAGCTGGGGTTCTCTGCTCTCTGTTGCCCTGTTTTGATCTCTGATTTTTGCAGCCTGTAACCAGCATAGGTACCAGTCTGATAACTCCTTTTCTCTGCTTAAATTCCGCCTCCTTTTGTACAAAAATACTGTGAGTGTTTTTATGTGTTTGTGGCGTCATTTACAGTTTTCCTTTGCATGAGCGAAATAATCATCCTGTAGCCCTTGATTCAGATCTGTTGATTGTGATCTTAGGAGAGAGTTCATTGGCTGTTTATAGTTGATTATACATTTTCTTTTTCTTATTGGTTTGAGTTTGTCTCTTTTAAGTGTCGAAACAAGTGTTCATTTCAAAAGTTGTAAAGTGTTGTAATCTCTTCTACCCTTTCTGATTTCGAAAAAGTAAACTTGTTTGTACTTGTCATTTAAAAGCAAATTCAAAGTTGTACAAAAAGCTTTCTTTGTAGGCATCAATACTAAGAAAGCGGAAAACAAACACCTGCATTGTGCATTTGCATTTTGATAGTTTGCATGCTTGATTTAGGAAAAGTGCATTAGAGTGTGCTGATTGCTCTTTGAGAAAAGATGGTGTCTTTCTTTTCCCTGAGTAGCTAGGATTTTCAAAGTTGAAAAGATATAAAGCTTGCTTATCATCTTAGACTGCATTTAGGAATTGTATCATACATCTCGTGGTGATCCAGAAAGGCAAACTTCTAAAAAGATAAACTTAAAATAAACTAAATGAACTTAACAACGCTTTGCAACATAACGCACAACATAGAGGTCTAGGCTAGAGACGTGTTCCGGCGTTGTTAAGCCTGGTGACTGTCGATCTCGTGGAAGGTGGGTGATTCCTCCTGAGGGACGATAGCGCCAGTACGGATTGTGCTCCCACATACCATCACATATATATTGGGAGACCCCTATAGGAATTTAACCTTTATCCTTAGGAAGCCGTGTCGGCCACCCTACTGATCGCAATGCACTGAACACAGCATTCAGGAAGATCGACCGCCCGTACCTTAAAAAGTATTCTGCGGTTTTGCGAAAAGTTTGGCACACCCTCTGCCTAGAACTCCAAATCAGTTTCTTTTGGACTTTTTCAGACTCTATAACAGAAAAAGTCCATTCGATCATTTGTCACTTCGGTCTCGTTAAAACATCGAAGGAGACTAGAGTCATATTTAGATTTTTCTCGACTCTTTAAAAGTGAAAAAGCAAGTTGTGTCTAAAGCGTCTAAAAAATTCATTCAATTCGGAAACACACTTTCCCCTTTTGTATTTTAGTTGATCGAGTAATCCGCAATCGTGGAAGAAAGTCAATTGAAACCTCATCGTTCGCGGAGGTTTACGAGTCAACCGTCTTTGTCTCCGGAATCGAAAACAGTACGGACAAAGCGGACTCATTTAACCGGTTCGAAATCTCCTATCAAAGTTAGAACAAGTGTTTCGACAACATCTGAGATTCCGATTACTCCAAACATTTCTGGAAACCCTGCCTCTATTGAAGAAGTTCAACAGCCACAGAGGGACAGTGACGATGATCCTAGTCTGAGAGCAAATACTTGCGTTACTGAACCAGTTCCATCTGTAACCGGTCCAGAGAATCTTGCTCCTCAAACAACTGTCGTTGTCGATTCAACCCCTTCTTCGGCACCAGAAATATTTTACGGACCTGATGGTCTTCCTCTTCCACCTGGTTTGATTGCGATAGAGGAAATTGTAGAAGATCCGCAAGCAAGTACTCCAACCCATTTTGGAGTAGGGGTCACTCTATTTCCTTCTACATCAGAAGTTAGTCTATCACCAGTGGAAGTTCCTGTAGAATCGCTAGGCAATCTATTGGATAGACTCAAAATGTCTGAGCAACTGTCAACATCTAGGACTGTTTCGAACGACACAGCGACAGCAGAACTCCCTGTCGTCACTCCAATGATGTTTGTCGGCATACCATCTGTCCCAACTAGCTCGCAACCGCTAGAAGGAGTCCACCCAGGGACTATTTCGACAGTGTGGTCTGTTCCAGTTTGTTCCTCTGGAATAATATCCGGCAACTCTTATGTTGAAACTTGACAAATTGATCCCTATGGAGGTCAATTTGGGCCATCTAGTCCCCAAGGGCAAACAATCCCCTTGAGTTCCGAATTGCTACCGTATGGGGGGCAGTATGCCCTTTCATTACCCCATCCGGGAGGATATCCATGCGGGAGTTCTCAATAGTATTCAGGTTATACTGGAGTTACGACAAGTGGTTGGGTACCTATGCTACCCCAACAACCAAGAGTTGTGTATTCTATGCAACAATGTGTACCTATGTCGAACATCCCGACAACACCAGCTATTGTAACAGTGTCACAAGTTCAAACGATGCCTGTTGTATGTCAACCTCAGATTTCTCAGGTTGTAATGCAACAGCCCCTTGACCCTGTGACACAACCACAATCGCCAACTGGTGGGGCGACACAGGTCCAAACGGGTACAATTACCCCACATCTTGGTCCGCCAGTTAGTATAGCGTAGCAGAACATGGCTTCACAACCGTGGCTGGTGCAATACCAACAACCACAATTCCAGCAAGTGTACCAAGGTTCTGAGCAGCAGACCTTTGCGAACAGTGGACAACCTTACTTTCAAAATGGTCAAAACCAACCGCTTTACAGTGGTCAAGTCCACCAACCGTATCAGTCATACCAACATCAATTACATTATGCTGGTATGCAAAGGCCTACTGCTCAGGCGATTCCATCGTATCCTGGGTATGCTTCACCTAACCTGAATCAACAGTTACCATTCGTGGCAACTTTAGAGTTACCCGATTTACACCGATTAACAAACGATCCAATTGCTTACACCCCTTGGTGGCCAGCGATTCCTCACAAAGTTCCATCGGACATTCCTAAATTCAATGGAAATCCAGGTGAAGACCCATCGAATCACGTGATGACTTTTCATCTGTGGTGTTCGTCGAACACCCTGAACGATGATTCGATAAGGCTTCGCCTTTTTCAGAGGACGTTAACGGGTCCAGCGGCTAAATGGTATATTGAATTACCTAGAGCCTCGTTCGACAATTTCAGCTCCCTAGCCACGACTTTCTTAACCCATTTTCAATTACCGATAAGGTATGAAACGGGAACGGAAATCTCAACCAACTTCAAGCAGACAACGGCCACTCATATATCTGATCATATACATGAGTGGCGTCGTCGTCGTAGGATGGTGAAAACATATGTTCCCGATCAGCTATTAGCTGAGTGGTTTATCAAGTCGTTACTTCCTGCCATAACAGAAGATGTGGCCAAGGGGGGAGTCGTAACAGAGGAACAAGTTATTGCTCGTGCACAATATCTAGACTTAGTATACACTCAGTCTGGCACGCTCTACGACAAAATACCTGACGCCCCTAGACCGGAATTCTCAATTCCTCCTCCTCCTAAATCAAATAGTGACTCTCATGCCGGAGATGGTGTGATTGGCACGGCAAACGCGAAATCAACAAAGGCTTCGTCTAAGAAAGCCCGTAAGACGTCGGATCAAAATGCAAAAGAAGAAATTCTTGCTTCGGAAGTAAATGTCATATCATCAGATAAAGGCAAAGAAACCAATCAACCAGGAAGCAAGAAGAAGCAAAACAAAGGGAAGAAGAAGAAACTAGGTGAGTCATCCCCTGAAAAAACTTCTTCAAACCCTCCTAGGAAAGGGAAACCAAAAAGTCCATGCATGATATGTGATGAGGATCATTGGACAGTCGATTGTCCATACAAAGCTGAGCTTAAAAGGTTCTTCAAAAGTTCGCAAACCTCAGCTGTGTTAACTGATCCGTTTCCTAATCCAGGTCAAAATCTGGTTGATAGTGGAAATGCTTCCCCGTCGCAAGTGCTAATGTTGTCGATCTCCAAGCAACAAAATGATGCTTTGATTTCGACAAGGAACAAAGATTACGGGAATCCGCAGCTGTCGAACGACAAAGGTAAAGATCAACCAAGTAGTTCGACAACGACTTCGACAGAAGTTGTACCACCCATCATTCCTGAATTAACAATAAAACCGCCGAAGGGAGTAGTACACAAGTCAACATTTAATCCTCGCGCCAGAGCGGCGCAACATTATAACATAGTGGAAGATTTGGCCCAATCGCCATCTGCTATGTCGACTCTTGAAGTACTACAAAATTGTCCATCCCAAAGGCAAGCTTTGTTATCGGCTATTGGTGGGGTTGATCCTAAGGATTCCAATCTTGTATCCTTCGACCACAAAGGATACGATCCTCAGTTACCAGCTCAACTAGCTTTCCCTATTCAAGTGAAAGCCCTCAACAAAACTGTTCACCGAACAATTATTGATGAGGGGGCATCTACATGTATCATGTCGATGAGTTGCTGGAAAACTTTAGGGTCTCCAACCTTGTCGCGGTCTTCGACGACACTAAAAGCATTCGACGAAAGGACGTACACCCCGTACGGTATCCTAAATAACTTGAAGGTTGAACTAGGGGGAAAAACAGTGGAAATAGATGTTGAAGTCATCGATGGGAATCTTGACTACAACATCCTACTGGGAAGACCGTGGATATATGCCATGGCAGCTGTGGTGTCGACTTATTTTAGGAAGATCGCATTCCCTTTTCAAGGAGGGATTACGGTCGTCGACCAACAGAACTTCCTCCCTAATGGTTCACAAGTTACAGGAAGCATTCCCATGATCCATGGAAGCAACCATTCGCTTCAAGATATCGGAGTAGGCCTACTGAAAGACCCCACATTGATGGGAACTTTCGCGCTTCCACCTCCCATCTATATAGGAGAAATAGCGTTAGTAGCAGCCTGCAACATGATATCTTCTACGAAGGTCGCAGAAGACGATATCGACATGGATCATGCAATGGTTTTGCCCCCAAGCCCAATAGAAATATTGTAGCAATCAATGTTTCGGGCATGGGAGGCGAACCCAAATCAACGCTCATCAAGCGTTTGGGTAGATAGGTCTAGAGAATATGGTACCTCATTAGATCCTTGGTCAAAAGTGCATGGGACTGACGAAGGAATCCTACAATCAATGTTGATTGAGGGGGCACCATGGAATGATCACCACCATCGTTCCCTTCTTCCAGAATATGAAGAAGATACTCAACATGACCTTTATCACCCTTCAGTTTTTGAATTCCTATCAAATACTGTAAATACGGTGGATTCCGAGCGAAACTTATCCAATATTGAAGAGACTATATCCATAAATATCTCGACTAAAACAAATGTTGTAGAGAATATTTATGTCGGCAAAGGATGTTCTCCTTCAGAACTGGAAATATATAACACTCTTTTTCGCGAGTTCAGAGATGTCTTTGCTTGGTCATATGATGAAATGCCAGGCATTGACTCGAGTATCGTTGAACATGAAATTAAGATGTATCCTGATGTCAAACCGGTAAGACAACGGCTTCCGCAGGTGCACCCCAAGAAAGCCGCTGCCATTAAAGCAGAAGTTGAAAAGCTTCTCCATGCTGGTTTCATCTACCCGGTTCCTCTAACCGATTGGGTATCGAATATTGTCCCTGTTATGAAGAAACAAGGGACAATTAGAGTGTGTGTCGACTATAGGGATGTAAACCAAGCTTGTCCGAAGGACAACTACCCTACACCCTTCATCGACCAGATAATTGATGAATGCGCCGGATGTGAAATATTTTCATTTATGGATGGATTTTCCGGGTATAATCAAATAAATATCCGCCCACAGGACCAGTCAAAGACTGCATTTATTTGTCTGTGGGGCACATTCGCTTATCGAAAATTACCCTTTGGTTTAAATAACGCAGGGGCGACGTTTCAGAGGGCAATGAATTATGCCTTCCATGACATCAAGAACATCGTTCAACCATATCTCGACGACCTTCCGGCTCATTCGCGAAAGCGGACTGATCATCCGCAGCATTTAAGGGCGATATTTCTACGTTGCCGACACTACAAGATAAGACTCAATCCGCACAAATGTGTGTTTTGCGTCGGTTCTGGTCGTTTACTTGGCTTTGTAGTCTCTAAGGATGGGATTCGTCTCGACCCTTGCAAGGTCCAGGCAATCATTAATTTGCCTCCACCTTCAAATTTGCTTCAGATTCAGAAACTCCAAGGGAAAGCAAACTTTCTAAGGAGGTTCATTCCAAATTACGCAGAACTTGCTAAAGGTTATACTCGTCTTTTGAAAAAGAATGTACCTTTTGTCTGGGATCAGGTGGCGCAAGCTTCCTTTGACGCTCTGAAAGATTCTCTAGTAAGAGCATCATTAATGTATGCCCCGGACTATCAAAAAGATTTTAACCTGTATCTGGCTGCAGCAAATACGACCATTGCGATGGTTTTAGTTCAAGAAGTCGATGGAATTGAACATCCTATATATTATTTAAGTAAAAACTTAAATGATACAGAAAGCAAATATTCTTATGTTGAAAAACTAGCGCTTGCAGCTGTTCAAGCGATTCAAAGATTTCGACATTATGTCCTCTTTCGGAAAACTACCATTTTATCAGATTGCAACCCCATGACTTATATACTGTCGCGACAGTTGCTGGGGGGCAAATATTCAAAATGGATAGCGATCCTTCAAGATTTTGATCTGGAATTTGTAAAATCCAAATCAAAGAAAGCTCTAGTTTTCGCAGAATTATTGTGCGATCTCCCATCGTCGTCCAACGATGAAACATCTGAAGAATCAATCGTGGACAAGAATTTGTTTCTGATATCTACAAGCAATGAGTGGTATGGAGATATAATAATTTATCTCCAAACCCAAAAGTTCAGGCCTAACACCTCTCACTCTGAACAGAAATGTATAAGATACCAAGCTAAAGACTACATGATCGTCGGTGATACGCTTTACCGTCGTGGTATCGATACAGTTCTGAGGAGGTGCCTCACCCATGAGGAGGCCGAAAAAGCCCTGAATGAGTGTCATTCAGGCGCGTGTGGGGGGCATCAATCTGGATATGCAACAGCACAAAAAATATTACGAGCAGGATACTTCTGGCCAAAGATTGCATAACCGCAGTCAGAAGTTTCCATGCTTGTCAAATTTTTGATAGCAAAACCAGAAGACCACCCGCACCTTTGTAGCCAATAGTTGCTATTGGGCCTTTCGCCAAATGGGGCATCGATTTCATGCAATGTAACCCCACCTCGACTGGGGGGCATGGGTATATTATAGTCGCCGTTGACTATTTTACCAAATGGGCCGAGGCGATGCCTACATTAGATAACACTGTTGAAACAGCTGCCCTTTTCTTTTTCAATCATGTAGTCGCCAGGTTCGGCGTACCACAGGCTATAGTTACAGATCATGGATCGCATTTTCGCAATCACATGATGGTTGAATTAGCTGCCAAGCTAGGGCTATCTCATGACAGCTCTACCCCGTATTATCCGCAAGCCAACGGACAAGTTGAAGCGATCAACAAGGTCCTGAAGCGTATGTTGCAAAGGATGATCGAAGTTCACAAAAGAAGGTGGCACCTAATCCTGTACTCAGCCTTGTGGGCTTACCGAACATCAGTAAGAAATGCGACCGGGTTCACACCTTTCCAACTGGTGTATGGCCTGGAGGCAGTCTTACCAATCCAGTGTGAAATTTCGTCTCTAAAACTCGCAATTGATCTCCTCCCCGGAACTTCAGAAGAAGAGGCACGTTTCTTGGAATTAATCCAATTGGATGAAACCCGTTGTGACGCCGCTTTGGCTAACGAAGCCCATAAGAAACGAGTCAAAGCGCAGTTCGACAAAAATGTCAAACCCCGTGTCTTCTCAGAAGGTGACTTGGTCTTGCTTTACGACCAAGAATCCGACAAATTGGGAGCAGGTAAATTTAATTCTTTATGGATGGGCCCCTATATTGTTAAACGAGTGTTAGCAAAAGGAGCCTACGAGTTAATGGATTATGATGGAATTCCACTGGCGCAACCCCGCAATGGGTTGTACCTCAAGCGTTACTATGCTTAAATAGTAACCGGTGTGCTTTTGTTGTATTTTGTTTTCGCTAAAGTGTTTGTTTTGGTCGAGTAATCCACCTTTTTACATTTATTGCAGATGTCGAACCTTTCTAAGACATGTGTGGGATATGCTGACGGAGCGAGTCGTAGTTCGCGGAACCTGTCCTCCGCGGCCTGGGCCATTTTTTATCCAAGCGGCGAGTTAGTGAGTTTCAGAGGTGTGTGTATTGGGCAATCAAGGAACAATATCGCTGAGTATAGCGCGTTGATAGAACTACTCTCTGATGCCATCACCCATGGTATACGCCGACTAATCGTCAGGCTAGACTCACAACTCGTGATACTACAACTCAATGGTATATATTCTGTCCGCAATCCAGCTATTTATCGTATGTTTTTAACGGTTAAGATTTTGGAAAGGCATTTTGATTTAATTCAATACCAACATATTTCCAGAAACTTAAACACATTAACCGACTCATTAGCAAACTATGTGTTAGATAGACATTTGCGACATTTATAAAAAGAAATGCATCATCAATGTTGTATAAGTGGATCATATAACTCAACCAGAATAAACCCCGAAAATCAAAATATATATATATAAAAGCTGTTTATCGTTTACACATAATGTTCTGTAACCAAGACAAAATTGGTCGCATGACCCAAAAACTCAAAAAATGCTAGGGGGCACCCTAGCCTAGTGATGCTCATGATAGCACGTCACGGCCTGTGCAATCATGCGCAAGAGACGAGTCCATCGTCTAGGCACACCAGTAGTATGCCGCTGCAACTGTAAAGGTAACTCGTCGATCCGTACATCCGGAATACTGAGAGTAAGGCTCTCAACCTGCTCCTGCACAGCTGTAAGGGTCTCGGCCACGTCAAGGTCACGAAGAATAACCCTCCCAGCAGGCTCCCCTGCTGGGGCAGCGACTAGCGCTCTCGAGCGAACTGCTGGACGAACAGGACCAACATCTGCATGCACACAAGAGTTTGATTAAAGTCTTGACAAAATAAAGCACAAAAACATTATGAATAAAAATAGTAAACAGTGATATGGTCGAAGATTTTACCAATAGCGCCCCACTGTTCGCCATCCGGTAGCACCAAATCTGGATCGCCTCAGAAATCCATGCCAACATATGGATACTCGGAATAGACCATCTCCTGACGCTCGAACCACCTGAAGAAGATATCAGTGAAAGAAATCTGAGATTGACCAGCATGCCTAGACATGTGATCAACCCATCTCTGCATGCGTGGCTCGGTGGGAGAAGGCAAGTCGAGTGCAATATACTGAGGCTGCATCAGTGGTATTTTCTCCAAGGCAAAGGCAGTCAAAATAGAACCAAATCCAAAGTTCTTCAGCTTCCCGTCCTTTACCTTGGTCAACTGACTTTTCATCTGAAGAAGTACTGCATCACACCAGTTGAATACTTTCGGTTGGAGACACTCCAAGGCATGCTGCACATAAGATCTGTTGGTAACATGAAGAGATGCACTACCGGCCATCCTACCAATAGTATACAGAATGGACCTGAGAGACCTATCAGTAATCTCACGGATAACGACCTTGTCGTCTCTACTCGACTGAGATCCTTCCCTGCAATACTGGCGGACATAATCTCTCACGGAGTCATTCCCTCGGGCCGAACCTGACAAAGAAATGGGGGCACCCCGCCTTGACAACCCAGTCAAGAAGTAAATTTCTACTATGGTCAAGGGGATGGATTTGCCCCTAATCTGGAATACTTGGTTGATGGGATCCCAAGCATCAAGCATATACTGTAGTAAGGAGATCTGTGCTCTCATACTAGAGATACGGAAGAACTTCAGCAGGCCACAGTTCCGCAGCGCGTTCACCGTGACAGGATCATGGAGGGCAATCATGTCCTCTTCTTCATGTTCTCGTTCTCGCCATGTAAGGGTCATTTTGCTCAAAGGTCCCTGCAAAACAAACAAGAGGAAGAGTAAGATCCTGGATTTGATGAGAAACTGGCAAAATTTCATCAAAAACTGTGCAACAAAACCAGTTTTCTGTGCCCAACGCAGCTAGCCAGTGTTCCACCTGCGTTGAAGGTCAAACTGCCTTAAGGCAGCTTGACATTCAGCGCAGGTTTCGAGTGAACCAGCTGCGCTGATGGCAGAGCGCCCTAACAAAACCCCAGGTGCTCAGGGAGACAGGAAAACAGGCACAGAATGGAAAAATGAAACCATGAAAAGAAAGAGCTAGGGTTTAGCTCCTACCTGGTCCAGACGGCGCCGAGAATCGTCCACAGAATCTCTCGAAATCAGCTGGTGAAAATCAAGGGGGAAGAGGCACCTCCAAAGCTCCAACAAACCAAGTTCAAATGAAATGGTAAAATGAGAGGTAAAAACACTTTTTAATTGCTTTTTACGTAGTTCAAAGCGAAATATTAGGGTTTTAATCTCATTTTCAAACAAATGTTATTCATTTCTAACTAAGTTTGATGCAGCAATTGAGAATGCAGTACTATCTTTGAAAAGAGCAAAACTAGTTATGGTAAAAAATCAAAGTTTGACCATATAATCGAGCAGTTTTAGCACAAAGTTCATGCTCGTTAAAAAATAAACGCAAGATCCGAGCAGTTTTAACGCGGACTTCATGCTCGTTAAAAAATAAACATAAGCACTACCCAGTAAATGACCACTGTGAATGTAACCTTATCAGCCATTAAAGCCTTGGTCGTGTTTGCACTGTCACCTCCACTTTTCATTTGGCCGATCGTTCACCTCCATATGATTGTTTACCCATTTTGAGGAACAGCTGCGAAGAGTGATTTCACCTAGCCATCCTTGTGACACTGCCGTGATTAAAAAATTCCAACCTGTACCTGGAATCAGCTGCTAACCCTGTTTATCACTCGTTCCTCAAAAGACGAGTCTTCTTTAAGCTCTTTTCATCTGACTCGTAAAATATGAAAAGATTGCCGAGTCCTTGGCCTTCCAGCTCGTTAAAGGGACAGGAAGTGTTATTCCTCCTCTAGATTTTAATCTTTTTGGACCTGAGGGATTATTGCACAAAAAGATCGAGCGCTTGTTTTGTTCGGCTCGTTAAAACTATCGAAAAATCATCCCTTCTGTATTATTTTATACTTTTTCGGACTAAAGGGATTAGATGACGAAAAAGGAAATTTGGAGTTAACTTTATGTACCTTTTCAGACTCTCTAAAAATGAAAAGGACCGAGTTATCCTTGTCGTTAGACTCGTTAAAATCACTAAATAGCAACAAACTTGTCTTTAGACAAGAACGAGTTTCACTATCGCTAGGCTTGTTAAAACATAGCGATGGGCTTGCCCGAAGGGCAGGTTATAGAACAAGCATATGTTATCCTCCTCAAGCTTGACAAAAATAAAGAGGTACTGGTCAGCAATGACTGGGGAAAAATTGGGAGAAACTCAAGAAAACTTTGATGGTAGCAAGTCGCTCTTGAACATGACACTTTTCCTCCGTACCACAATCGGGTTGGGTTGTTTCATTCACCGGTCACTTCACCATGGTCTCGCCATACCATCCATAATTTGGGTAATGCTACCGATCCATCGCATCAGTGTCGCCATATGTTCAAGAGAATTCGTTCAGAAAGAGTCAACTGTGTCCCATCCACTGCCATACATTATCCTTCATCCGTTCATGACCGCCACCCTGAATCATATGTCACAGATCATTTTCACCTCCATCAAAATCATTAGCTCCGTTCCGTGTCACTGATGTGGGATTCATTAAGGCCCTCCTTTGACGGATTGCTTCTTGTCGACATCAACTCATTATCCAATAAGTTGATCTAGGAACAACCCCTTCAGTACTTTGAAGCTTGCATGCCTCAATGGCAAGTTTCTCACTTCCAGCGACAGGTATACATCAATGACCTTCGACCAGAAGATTTTGTGTGGTGTTCGACGCCAAGTCCTTTATTCACACCACGTGAATTTTACTGCAGTACCTTGAGGGTCATTATCATTATCGGTGATTCCTCTCGCGCTTGTTAACGGTTTACCTCATTGACCGGTAATCAAGCGATGTCTTTCCATGTTCGACTTCAGAACAATTCTTACATGGATCGACTTGTACTTAGAGTGAAGATCGAACGAGTTTGAAGACCCCGGATCTAGTTTCATCCATCCGGGCTGCGATATATATTCAGGAAAGATAAAGACATTTGACATGTACATCATTGCAGCAGATGATCATCCTACTCAAAGGATGATAATTTCATCAAAATTATCAGTCTACCATCAGACGATTGTCTATTCTATGTACAGAAAATGAATTTATAAAGCTGAGCATGGGAATGCCCGCCTCAGCTAGATCATGAAAGCAGTATGAAAAATAATGTATTGTATTGTATCTTATTACAGGTCTCCTCCCAGCATTGGATGAACTTCAGACCCTCCTGGATAAAGCATTTCACCCGATAAACGGCCTCATACTTTAGGGGGCAACTGTTATAGACATTTTTGTGCCTTACAGCATTAAGCATGAAATGTCCATAATCTAAGGGATCCAAAGTCCCTAAACATATTGTTCCTACCCCTATAGGAACAAGGCTAACAAACCACAGCAATTCACAGAAGTTCTCCACCAGAAACTGCTCAAAAACAAGTCAATTCAGGATCATTTCAGTGGCTCCACTGGCTATCTGCGCTGAATGTCAAAGCCAACACTGGCTACCTGCGCTGAATGTCAAAGCCAACACTGGATACTTGCGCTGAATGTCAAAGCCAACACTGGCTACCTGCGCTGAGCGAGAGTGGACATGTGGCAAGCTCATTTCTCAAGGTGTCAGAACCCCAGGAAGCTTCCAAAATGACACTTGTCTCAGGGAATTCGACTATGATGAGTAAGAGGTTCCAAATCTCCAAGTGGAAGCAAGAACCTCCAAGTGGAATCGAGAACTGACAGAGGGAGAGGACACTAGTCAGATCTCAAGCTGACTCATCCTCTCTCCAAACATCTATATATGGATCTCTCCTCCATGAGATCTAGAGGCTGGAATTTTTTTATTGCAAAGAATTGTTGTTGGTTTGAGACTAGAATCATTGGGTGCTTAATGCTTTGAAGGGAGGTGAAGATAGGAATTCCATTTTGCTGGGAAGGAGATGCTGGATTAGAGCCCTCTGGGTTGTATCTCTTCCTGAACCTTGTTATTCATCAATAAAGCTATCTTGGTTTCTCCTATATACTGATGTATCTTTGATGTATGATTGCATTAGTATGTTTAGTTTACTTCTAATCCTGAACTAGTTATGTTTATGAATCTATGTCTTTGTGTAGTGTTCTTCTCTTGTAATCTTGCAGAGACCTGTTGAAGCTAGGCGAGCGAGAAGGCAAGTAGCTGTGAACTCCCGAAGAGAAGAGAGACCGGATCTAGGGACAAACGGAAGACACCGGTTAGTCCATCTATCTCTCTTCATTCTTAATTCATAAAGGAAGAATACTAGAATAGCTATCTCTGTTTGTTGCTAAGGCACTGTCACACCTTAGGTGGATAGGATCGTCCTGCATAGGCATTTTTCCCCACAACATATATATATATATATATATATATATATATATATATATATATATTTTGTGCCTTCGATAGTGTAAAAACACATCTATATAATATATTCTCCTCCGCCTATTCTTGCATGCGTAAAACTATTTTGTGGCCCGATAGCTCCCGATAATATAAATGCACCCATTGCTCCTCTAATGGCTCTGTCTGCTTCCTTCGATGGTTGTTTGCATCCTCTGTTGCTCTGATATCTCCTGATAATATAAATTCACCCATTGCTCCTCTAATGGCTCTGTCTTCTTCCTCCGATGGCTATTTGCATCCTCTGTTGCTCCAATGGCTTTGCTTGTTCCTCTATTGCTCTAATGGCTGTCTGCGTCCTCTGTTTGCTCTTGTACTTTGTTCCTCATGCTCTGTCTGCTCCTCTTGGCTCCTCTTGCTCCTTGAATATTTCCATATTGACATCAATGACAATCTAGGTCCAACAAACTACTTTATCGGGTGGGTAAACATCGTGCAAGATCTCTGTCTGATATCGTTGTTAGGCATTGGATCAAGTCTGCTTTTATTAATGGTGGAGGATCACCGATTAGTTTTGTTGATTGAGTGAACCAACAACCATTGGATTGAAAGGTAAGATCAACGATGGAGAGTTAGCATGATAATATTTGTGGAAAAAGCGAATGCGATAAGGAATTGACCCAAAGTTTGAATTCCTTTTGATTCCATGGCAATTGAAAGGTTGTCATATTGCGGCTAAAATTAAGCAGTTCCGCTGAATTTAGTAGAATAGCCAAGTTTGGAGGTAGATGACAGATACTCCAAAGGAAATCCAAGAAGAAGTTCCACCTAAACTCGCAGAAATCATTTCTGGATTTGAACGATTATCTATTACACCTACACCCAGACCACCATTTTATGTATATCATACTTATTTAATTTTTAATATTCTTTCTTAATCCATTATTATGAAGGTATAACATGGTAACTGTGTGTGTGTGTATTAATTATTTTATTCTAATACATTCGGTCGAGAGTGGGATGCAATACATTTATACACTGAAAACAATCAAGACTAGATGAAGGTATGGAGTGAATGATGCAAACAAGCTAATAATTGATACTAAAGGTGAAAAACATCTAGAACTCTCTAAGAATCAATACGATGGGTATCTGCATGATATACTTGAGTGTGACTTTGAATCCTTCAAAATAGTTATGTTCGATGTCAAATGGTTTAGACTACGAATCCATGAATGGGACCCTGATAAAACTATTATTGAGCATGATAATGGATTTACCATGGTTGATAAAAGGAATCTTGATCTAGTTTCAAAGCAATATGTTCTTCCAAGCCATTGTGAACAAGTATTTTATGTAGACATTCCAAGCAAAGTGGGTTGGTCATATGTTGTTAGATATGGTCGCAAAGGAGGGTTGTAAAGTATAATGTAGCGGAAGAAGATGAAATTGAAGAAGAATATAATGTAGAGGAGAAGTGGGTTCATGCAGTGTCAGACAAATATGTCGAAGAAGTTCAAGTAATATATGTTAATTGAGACAATGTTAATTTGGATGAACTATATGATATTGATAATGTGTCGGATGAAGAAATTGAAGAAATAGAACCAAATGTAGAAGAGCATGTTCTAGATGATGATATACTAGACAATGATGATGATGATGATGATGATGATGATATATGGTGAATCCTTTGTACATGAATTCAGAACTTGTTGACATAGAGGATGAGATGGATGAGGAAGAAGAATAATGATATCAAAATGTTGAAAAGTACAAGGTATGTATTTATATGTTTTAAGTTGGTTTGTTCCCTTTAGTTCACCTTAAAATTTTATTTTCCTAGTTTTTATGTTTGAATGTTATTATGTTTCTTTCAAATATATTATAGTAGATATATTAGATATTAGGGAATTTAGAGTGATGTGTTGGGGGGGGGGGGGGGGGGGGGGCGGAGAGGACCATATGAAATTCCAACTTCACATGGTTAGCCTTGTTAAGTATATAATATATTATTCTTGAAACGAAGGGAAGCTCATTTATGTTTATACCATAATTTCCAATTTTGACTTTAATGGTTCATTAAGCAGACATACCGAGAAAGTTGGGCGACGGGTGAACCAGGAGAGATGGAGATCATGAAGACATGTGAAATAATATGGGCCAATGACTGCCCTACATGAATTGAGTTCCCACTAGGGTGTCTCATAATGTTTTTTTGAAAATTGACTAAATTAACATTTAGGTGTTAAAATATGGCTTATAATTGATTGATTATGCAGCATGGATGTACTAACAAATGATAATATTTTTTTGTCATTGATGAGCTAATGATTTTTGTTGACTGATTTCCACAACAGGGTGAACTCTTGCACACTAGACACACCTGTGAGAAGGAGGAGATCCCAGAGTCCCCTAGGGGCATTGCGAGCTTGGCACACCATTATGTCTACCCAGTAGGGTTGCCCGTGCGATGAGTTGGTGGGTCGACCCAAATTGGAAAGGGGCACCAACATAAAATAAGTAAGGTAGGCCCATGACTGCCAATGAATAGATTTCCCGCCAAAGTGGTCTCATAATGATTTTTATAAAGTTGACTAAAGTAATGTTTGGCTGTTAAATTTTGGCTTATAATTGATTGATTGTGTAGCATGATACTAACAAATTATAATATTTTTTTTTCATTGATGAGCTAATGATTTGTGTTCACAAATTTACACAACAAAGTGAATGCTCGTGCCCTGTGCATGCGCCCATGATGAAGGTGGGGCACTCAGTGGCCATGGGGGCATCATGTGCTAGGCACACCAAGGCACCCAACACCCATGGGAGAATCACGTGCTTGGCATGCGAGGGCAGTCACTAGATAGGGGCACCCGTGGGACGAGTTGGTGGGTCGACCTGACTTGGCGAGGGGCACCCACACAAAAGAACTAATGTTGGCCCATGATTACCCATGAAATGAGTTCCCACAAAGGGGTCTCATAATGATTTTTAGAAAATTAACTAAATTAATGTTTCATTGTTAAAAGTTTGTTTATAATTGATTAATTATGCAGCATATACTAAGAAATTATAATTTTTTATTGTCATTGATGAGATAATGATTTGTGTTCACTAATTTTCACTCAGAGAGAATTTTTTCACCTTGGGCACACTTGCACGAAGGAGGGATGCCTCGATTCCCATGGGAGTGTCAGACGTTGATCACGCCAGAGAACCTGATGCCCATGGGGGCGTCATGTGCTGGGCACGCCAGGGCGCCTGCCCAGTAGGGGTGCCCATGTGATGAGTTTGTGGGTCAGGCTAACTTCATAAGGGGCACCCACACAATAGAAGTAATTTCTACCTATGAATGCCCATGCACAAAGTTCCCACAAGGGGATCTTATAATGATTTTTAGAAAATTAACTATGTTAATGTTTCATTGCTAAAATTCATTTTATAACTAATTGATTAAGCAACATCATACTAAAAAATTATAATATTTTCTTGTCATTAATGAGCTAATGATTTATGTTCACTAAATTGCATAGCCAAGAGAACGCCCACACTGTGGGCACGCCTGCATGAAGGTGTCAGGTGCCCATGGGGTGTTGCATGCTGGGCATGCTAATGTGCCTTCTTGACAGGAGAGCCCATGCAACAAGTTGTTGGGTTGACTCAACTTCGCAAAGGGTGCTCACACAAAAGAAGTAATTTTGGATCATGGCTTCCCATGAACAAATTTCCCACAAGGGGGTCTCATATTGATTTTTAGAAAATTAAATTAATTAATGTTTCGGTGTTAAAAGTTAGTTTATAATTGAATGATTATGCAACATGGTATTAAAAAATTATAATATTTTCACATTGATTAACTAATGATTTGTGTTGACTAATTTGCACAATAGGGCAAATGCATTGGCCCTTGGCATGCTCACACGAAGGTAGATCACCCAAGTTATCATGGAGGCATCATGTGTTGGGCGCACCAAGGAGCCCGATACCCATGGGAGAAATGTCTGCCAGGCACACCAGGGTGCCTTCTCGGCAAAGGTGTCCGTGTGACGAGTTGGTCCATCAGCCCAACCTGACTAGGAGCTTCCACAAAAAAGATGTAATGTCAGCCCATGCGACTGCCCATGTGTTATAGAAATATTTGGGCACTACAACCCCAATCACATATGTCCATAAACCAAGGGCTTCTAAGTCCCTAAAATTGTTGTTTCATACCCTAAAGGAGCAAGGTCAGCTGATTACATCATCTCCTAGAAGTTCTCCATAAAAAACTACTCAAAACTGGTCAAAGCAGGACCATACAGACTGCCTAGTGCTAAAGGTGCGATGCATCTCACCTGCCATATGCAAAAAGTGCGATGCATACTAGAAAACCCTTATATAGGGTGATATGAGCGAGGGCAGACAAATGGCACAAGAAATTTTCTTGGTGGAAACCCAGAGAATCTTCTAGAAACTGCTCATTTGACACTTGCCTCTCTGAGTTCTCCCAAGGACGAGTAAGAGATCTAAATTATCCATGTGGAACCAGGAACTATTAGAGAGATGACACTAATCAAAATCCCAAAAGCTGACTCACCCGCCTACAAATATCTATAAATGGATCCCTCATCCAAGAGATCCAAAGGTTGGAATTTGGTAATTTGCAAAGAGGTGCTACTGGTTTCTCTTTGAAGACATTGTTGGGTGATCTTGCTTTGTGTGAGGTGAAGAGGGCTTTCAAGCTGGGAGGGTGACGTTGGGTCAGACCAAGTGGTTGTAATCCTCTCTTCTATGACTTTTACTAATAAAGCTATTTGAGTTTTCCTCCATATTCTTGTGTATCTATGAATATTGTTTTTGTTATATGCATTTGTATGGTCAATATATATCTGATCTTATATTGTTTACAGTGAAAGATCTCTATGCTTTGATGGTATTATGTTGTTGTGAATCTACAGGTGCTCTTTGAAGTTGGACAAGTAAGGGAGCAGTGGTGTGATTCTGTCAAAGGGGAAAGGAAACAAGCAAGGAGCCAAGCGGAAGACTGAGGTTGGTACTCTCTGTTTCTTTCTCATCTTTCTCTCATAAAGGAAAAACAAGCGACTTTAATCTGTTTGTTTCTAACATAGCTATCCATCTTAGTGGGACTAGAAGTTCTGAATAGAGACTAGATTTCCCAATAACAAAATGGCGACTCCGCTGGGGAGCGATTATTTTGATTGCTTGTCTCTATTTGTTTTATTCATAAACCACAGACGGAGCCTGAAGTCAAGTCAGCTAGCCTTCAAACTCCATTTGCTATGCAAGTGCAAAGTAGATCAACGCTGCTTCAGTCAATCTCCGGGTTTGTTTATGAACTTAACAATTGACTTGCAAACATCCTAAGTGCCCTAGAGGTAGCTTGAGTAACCTCATTAGATCAGCCCTATACTTTGTAGTTACTGACTATCATTTGCTCGGCCTAAATCCCTGGACTAAACTGCAAACTGTGACCAAAAACAAAGTTAAAGTCTCGTTCCTTGACCATCGCACCCTCTCCTTTAGGAAATATAGATGCATCGCACCTCCCATGTGCAGTAGGTGGGATGCATCCCTGTTTCCCTGTGTTGCAGGTGCGATGATCAGACAAGACTAGATCTGCCTCCAGATTTTGGTTTTTTCTTCACTGTCTTCAGTTTTATTTAGGAGTTTTTGCTGCCTGTGATCAGTAGACCACTGTTGAAACCCCCTTATTTGCATCATCCAACCTCTATTGTAAAAATAATTGTGAATGTTTTTATGTATTGTGCGCCATTCACAGTTCTCTTTTACAAAGAAGTAGCTTCATCGAACTGTCTTCTTTTGATTTGGAAGTGTCGCAAGTGTCATTATCAGTCAAAGAAAAGAATCCTACTATTCTTGATAGTTGATTGTACTGTTACTCTTGTATTTGATCTAAATTAGTAGTATTTCAAGTGTCGAAAGCAATTTTCAATTCAAAATCGCAAAGTGTAGTCTTGCCTTCCTATCGTTTTTTGAAAAGAAAATCATTAGTATTGTCACTTTGAAAGAAGGAATAATTCAGATTTGTATTTAGCATTCTTTTTGTCATTCACGCATTAAGAAAGCGAAAAACAAATACATGCATGTTCATTTTTATTTAGACTACCTGTTGATTTTGACTTAGGACAGTGCATCTAGTGTGTGCTCTCTGCTCTATGTTGAAAGGATTTCATTTCTCTTTCCTTAGTAGCTAGGATTTTCATTGCAAAAAGAAGATTAAACGACTGTTTATCATCTTAGATTGCATTTTATGAATTGTATATCTACATCACGTGGTGAACTTGAAAGGAAAATTTCTTAAGAAAGATCAACTGTAAAATAAATTTAATGAACATAAAAACGCTTTGGAACCTAACGCACAACATCTAGAAGTCTAGGCTAGCGACGTATTCTCGCATCATAAAGCCTGGTAACTATTGCTTTCATTGTAGGTTGGGTGATTCCTCCTCTTTGAGACAATAAGTTCCAGTATGGACTTGTGCTCCCACGTACCGTCGAGTATATATTGGGAGACCACAATAGGCTATATCCTTTATCCTTAGGAAGCCGTGTCTGCCACCCTATCGATCGCAATGCACTGAACACAACATTCGGGAAGATTGATTTCCACACCGTAAAAAGTATTCTGCAGTTTTGCGATTGGTTTGGTAATCCCTCTGTCTAGATTTCCAGAGCAGTCTCTTTCATTCCTTTTCAGACTCCTTAAAGGAAAAGGTCCATCTGAGCACTTGTCACTTCAGGCTCATTAAAAATCAAAGGCGACTAGAGTCATCTTTAGCTTTTTCTCGACTCTTAAAAAGTGAAAAAGCAGGTTGTGTCAAAGCATATAAAATTCATTTAATACGGAATAACATTTTCCCCTCTTATTTTGAGTTGATCAAATAAATCCACAATCGTGGAAGAAATTCAATCAAAACCTCGTCGTTCACGGAGACTGATCAGTCAACTGTCTTTGACTCCAGAAACCAAACCATTCCGGGTCAAGAGAACTCGTTTAACTGGGTCAAAGTCTCCTGGTTTGCTTGAAACTGGTGTTTCAACATCCTTTGATACTCTAGTTACTCCAACCATTTCTGGTATCCCTGCCTCTACAGAAGAAGTTCCGTAGTTACAAGAGGACATTAGAACTAGTCCTAGTGTAACAGTAAACACTTCTATTCCTAAACTAGCTCCATATAGGGTTGATTCAGAAGGTGTTACCCCTCGAACATTTGTCGCTGCAAAATCTATAACTTCTTGGGCACCAGAAATATTTTATGGACCTGACGGTCTACCTTTTCCACCTAGATTGATTGCTATAGAAGAGATTACGAAGGATCTTCCATCCCTTACCCCATCACATTTTGGGACTGAGATCCACCTATATCACTCTACTTCAGAAGTTAATACCCCTTCATCGCAAGTTCATGTAGGAGCATTGGGAAGTCTTTTGGATAGACTCGATATGTTGGACAACCATCGACATCTAGGAATGTCTCATCCAATACAGCAGTAGCAGAACCTCCTGCCACCACTCCAACGATGTTCGCTGGTATACCATCTGTCCCAGCTAGCTCTCAACTACTAGAGGGAGTCCAGCTAGGGACTATTTCGACAGTATGGTCTGTTCTCGTTTGTTCATCTGGAATAGTATCTAGAATCTCTTATGTTGAATCTCAACAAATTATTCCTTCACAACATCAATTTGGACAATCTAGTCTCCAAAGGCCAATCATTCCCTTGAGCACTGGATTGTCGCCATATGAGAGTTCACAACCAAATTCAGGTCAAATTGGAATCACATCCAGCGGTTGGGTGCCAATACTGCCTCAACAACCAAGAGTTGTATACTCAATGCAACCGAGTCTCCCTATGTTGAACATCCCCACTACACCAGCTATTGTGACGATGTCGCAAGTACAAGCATTACCTATTATATGCCAACCTCAAGTTTCTCAGGTCATTGTACAATAGCCTCTTGTCTCTGCGACACAACCACAATCGCCAGTTAGTGGCTCCTTAACTGGAGCGACTCAGACTCAAACGGGTACTATTACCCCTCATCTTGGTCCAATGTCCAGTATTGGGCAACAGCAAATGGTTTCACAACCATGGCTAGTGCAATATCAACAACCGTAATTCCAACAAGCTTACCATGGACCTGAGCAGCAAATATTTGCAGGTAATGGGCAGTAGTATATTCAAAACGGTTATAACCAATGGTCTCAAATTGGTTATGCCCAACCACCTTATCAAAGTTATCAGCATCAAATGCATTATGCTGGTATGCAAAGACCCATTTCTCAGGCGATCCCATCTTATCCTGGGTATGCTTCGCCAAACCTGAATCAACAGTTGCCCTTTGTGGCAACTCTAGAGTTACCAGATCTAAATCGGCTAATGAACGATCCAATCGTTTATGCCCCTTGGTGGTCGATGATTCCTCATAAACTTCCGTCAAATATTCCTAAATTTAATGGAAATCCGAGTGAAGACCTGTTGAATCATGTGATGACCTTTCATCTATGGTGTTCATCCAACACTCTCAATGATGATTCGACTCGGCTTCGCCTTTTTCAGTGAACGTTAACTGGTCCGGCAGAAAAATGGTATATCGAGTTGCCTAGAGCTTCATTTGATAAATTCAACACCCTTTCCACAACCTTTTTAACCCATTTTCAATTACCAATAAGGTATGAAACAGGAACAGAGCTTCTTACCAATTTCAAGCAAACAACGGCCACTCACATATCTGATCATATTCATGAATGGCGACATCGTCATAGAATGGTGAAAACATATGTTCCTGATCAGCTGCTAGCTGAATGGTTTATTAATTCATTGTTACCTTCCATTATAGAAGATGTGGCAAAGGGAGGGGTCGTCACTGAAGAGCAGGTTATTGCTCGTGCACAATATCTAGACTTGATCTATACTTAGTCTGGAATGCTCTACGACAAAATCCCCGATGCTCCCAAATCGAAGTTTTCTGTTCCTCCTCCGCCTAAATCAAACAAAGACTCTCATGCCGGTGATGGCGTGATAGGTACGATGAGAACGAAATCGACAAAGGCTACATCTAAGAAAGCCCATAAGGTTTCTAATCAAAATGCAAATGAAGAAATTCTAGCCTCGGAGGTTAATGTCGTGTCAACTGACAAAGGCAAAGAACCGAAACAACCAGGGGGCAAGAAGAAAGGGAAGAGCAAAAAGAAAAAACAGGATCATTTGTCTCCTGAAAAATCTTCTGCAAACCCTTCTGGGCAAAAGAAACCTACTTAGCCATGCCTCATATGCAATGAAGATCATTGGACGAGAAATTTTGCATATAAATCTGAAGTTAAGAAATTCTTTAAGAATTCAAAAACCTCAGCAGTATTGACTGATCCATTTCCAAACCCAGGAACCAATCTGGTTGCTAGTGGCAATGCTTCCCCATCCCAAGTCCTTATGTTGTCCATTTCAAAATAGAAAAATGATGCTTTTATATCGATAAGGAATAAAGATTACGGGAATCCACAGTTGTCGAACAACAAGGCTACTGATCAACCTAGTAGTTCGACAACAAATTCGACCAAAGTTGTGCCACCCATCATTCCTAAGCTAACGATAAAGATGCCAAAGGGAGTAGTACAAAAATCAACATTTAGTCCTCGTGCCAGAGCAGCACAGAATTATAATATAGTAGAGGACCTGGCCCAATCACCGTCCGCTATGTCGACACTTGAAGTACCGCAAAATTGCCCCTCCCAAAAGCAGCCTCTATTATCAACAATAAGTGGGATTGACCCAACGGATTCCAATCTTGTGGCCTTTAATCATAAAGGATATGAACCTCAGTTACCATCTCAAATTTCTTTCCTCATTCAAGTGAAAGCCCTCAACAAAACTATTCATCGAACAATTATTGATGAGGGGGCATCTACATGTATTATGTCAATGAGTTGCTGGAAAACTTTAGGCTCACCACCCTTGTCACGATCGTCGACGATGTTAAAAGGATTTAATGGCCAAACATACACTCCATACGGGATTTTAAGTAACTTGCAAATCGAACTAGGGGGCAAAACAATAGAAATCGATGTTGAAGTTATCGATGGAGACCTCGATTACGACATCCTATTGGGAATGCCCTAGATTTATGCTATAGTTGCCATTGTGTTGACATACTTCAGGAAGATTTCATTTCCCTTCCAAGGGGGAATTACAATCGTGACCAACAAACATTCCTCCCCAACAGTTCGCAAGTTACGGGAAGCATCCCAATCATCCACGGAAGCTCTCAGTCGCTTCAAAATATCGGAGTAGGCCTACTAAAACACCCTACATTGATGGGTACTTTTTCCCAAACGCCTCAGAGTAATCTGGCGGAAGTGGCCATGGTGGAAATCCACAATATGATATCTTCTATATCTAAAAGATTCAGAAGATTCCTGAACATTTTGTCAGCATGGATCATCGCCATTTTAGAAATATTGTAGAAATCAATTTTCTTGGCCTCGGGGGCAAACCCAAATCAACGCTCATCGAGTGTTTAGATAGATAAGTCTAAGGAATATGGCACCTCTTCAGATCCTTGGTCGCATGTACATTCTACAGACGAAGGAATTGTTCAGTCAATGATCATAGAGGGGGCACCATGGGAAGATTACCACCATCGTTCCCATCTTCCAGATTACCGCGAAGATTATTCCAGCAACCTTAATCATCCTTCAGTTTTTTATTTTCTATCAAATACTGTAAATACGGTGGATTATAAGGATAGTTATTTACTATGTGAACCTCATTAAAAAATGAAACAACTCCCTTTCCAAATCGAGTCTTTGATTACAGTCTCGTAAAATCCAAGTCGAGTCTTTCAAATATTTCGAAGGTAAACCTTCATTCCAACCACCGTGTTGAATGCAATGAAGCTTGGGGGGAATGTACCTCGATTTGCGTCATTATGCTGGGGGCATGCGAACTCATAACAAGCATAGTTTCTCATTTCAATCTTGTGTAAACATGAAACTGAATCTAAGCATATGTTGTCGCATGGTTCAAGCTCAATAAAAAAATGAACCAGGCCTTGAGCAATTTTACGCGAAGTTCAAGCTCGTTAAAAAATAAACCTAGCAATGAGAAGTTTTATGCGAAGTTCAAGCTCATTAAAAAATAAACCTAGCAATGAGTAGTTTTACGCGAAGTTCAAGATCGTTAAAAAATAAACCTAGCAATGAGCATATGTTCCACCAGAGTTTAAGCTCATTAAAAAATGAACCCACCTTCGGTAAATAACCATTATGATCACATTATCATCAGCTTTTGAGCCTTGGTAGTGTTCTTACCATCACCTCCACTCTTTTCTAGCCGATCATACACCTCCATTTGATTGTTTACCCCTTTTGAGGAACAACTGTGACGAGTGATTCTGTTAGCCATCTTCTTAACACTACCATGATTGGAAAGTTCCAACCCTTACCTGGAACCAGCTGCTGCCCAAAAATATCACTCGTTCCTCAAAAAACGAGTCTCCTTTAAGCTCTTTTCATCTGACTCGTAGAATATGAAAAGATTGCTGAGCAATTGGCCTCTCCATCTCCTTAAAGTGATTGGAAGTGCCATCCCTCCTCTAGCTTTTAATCCTTTTGGACCTAAGAGATTATTACACAAAAAGATCGAGCATTTGTCTTGTTCAGCTCATTAAAACTATCAAAAAATCATCCCTTTCGCATTGTTTTATACTTTTTCGGACTTAAGGGATTATAGTACGAAAAAGGAATATTGGAGTTTTCTTTATGTCTCTTTTCAGACTCTCTAAAATTGAAAAGGACCGAGTTATCCTTGTCGTTAAACTCGTTAAAACAAGAGTGACAAACTTGTCCATTCATATAAGAGCCAGTTTCATTGTCGCTAGGCTTGTTAAAACATAGTGACGGGTTTGCCCAAAGGGAAAATTATAGAACAAGCATATGTTATCCTCCTCAAGCTTGACAAAAATAAAGAGGTACTGGTCAGAAATGACTGGGGAAAATTGGGAAGAAAACTTGAAGAAACTTTATTGGTAGCAAGTCGCTCTTGAACATGACACTTTCACTCATGATTGAGTTGGGTTGGGTTATTCCGTTCACCGGTCATATCACCATTGGTCCACCTACCATCCACTTTTGGGGTTGACGCTACCAATCCATTTCAGTGTTGCCGATATGTTCAGGAGAAGTCGCTCAGAAAATTCACCTACCCAGCTTGTGTCTCATCCACTACAATACCTTGACCCTTCATTCTTTCATGACCGCCATCTTGAACCTTGTATCATCAGGTCGTTTTCATATCTACAAAATCATTTGCTCCATTCCATGTTGTAGATGTGGGATCCATTAATGCCCTCCTACGACGGTTCACTTCTTGTCGACATCATCTCATTATCCAAGAAGCCGACCTAAGGAAAACACTTCCAGTACTTCGAAGCTTGCATGCCTCAATGGCAAGTTTCTCACTTCCAGCGATAGGTTTACACTAATGGCCTTCGACAGAAAGGTTTTGCGTGGTGTTCGAAATCAACTCATGTATTCACACCACGTGAATTGTACTGCAGTACCTTGAGGGTCATCATCATCATCGATGATTCCTCTCGCATTTTTTAACAGCTTACATCATTGGCTGGTAATTAGGCAATGTCCTTCCATGTTCGACATCAGAACATATTTTCACATGGATCGACTTGTACTTTCAGGCGAAGATCGAACGAGTTTTGAAGACCCCGGATCTAGTTTCATCCATCCGGGCTACGATATAATCAAGAAAATAAAGACATCAAAAGTACATCATTGCTGCACAGATAATCATCCAAACTAAGGGATGATGGCTCTACTAGAATCATTAGTCTGCACACAGACGGTTGTCTGTCCTATGTACATGAAAATGAATTTATCAAGTTGAGCATGGGAATGCCTACCTCAGCTAGATCATGAAAATATTATTAAGATAATGTATTGTATTGTATCTTATTACAGGTACCTTCCAGTGCGAAAAACCTCAGATCCTCATTATAAAGCATTTCAACCAACATCAAAAGATTTACGACCTCATGCTTTAGGGGGAAACTATTATAGACATATTTGGGCATTGCAACCCCAATAACATATGTCCATAAACCAAGGGCTTCTAAGTCCTAAAAGTGTTGTTTCATACCCTAAAGGAGCAAGGTCAGCTGATTACATCATCTCCCAGAAGTTCTCCATAAAAAACTACTCAGAACTGGTCAAAGCAGGACCATACAGACTGCCCAGTGCTAAATGTGCGATGCATTTCACTTGCCACATGCAAAAAGTATGATGCATACTGGAAAGCCCTTCTATAGGGTGCGATGAGCGAGAGCAAACAAATGGCACAAGCAGTTTGCTAGGTGGAAACCCAGAGAATCTTCTAGAAACTGCTCATTTGACACTTGCCTCTCTGAGTTCACCTAGAGATGAGTAAGAGATCTAAAATGTGGAACCAGGAACTATCAGAGAGATGACACTAATCAAAATCCCAGAAGCTAATTCACCCCCCTGCAAATATCTATAAATGGATCCCTCATCCAAGAGATCCAAAGGTTGGAATTTGGTAATTTTCAAAGAGGTGTTGTTGGTTTCTCTTTGAAGACATTGTTGGGTGATCTTGCTTTATGTGAGGTGAAGAGGGCTTTCAAGCTAGGAGGGTGACACTGGGTCAGACCAAGTGGTTGTAATCCTCTCTTCTATGACTTTTACTAATAAATCTATTTGATTTTTCCTCCATATTCCTGTGTATCTTTGAATACTGTGTTTGTTATATGCATTTGTATGGTCAATATATATCTGATCCTATATTGTTTACAGTGAAAGATCTCTATGCTTTGATGGTATTATGCTGCTGTGAATCTATAGGTGCTCTTTGAAGCTGGACAAGTAAGGGAGCAGTGGTGTGATTCTGTCAAAGGGGAAAGGAAACAAGCAAGGAGCCAAGCGGAAGACTGAGGTTGGTACTCTCTGCTTCTTTCTCATCTTTCTCTCATAAAGGAAAAACAAGTGACTTTAATCTGTTTGTTTCTAAGATAGCTACCCATCTTAGTGGGACTAGCAGTGCTGAATAGACACTAGATTTCCCGATAACACCATGAACAAAGTTCCCACAAGGGGGTCTCATAATGATTTTTATAAAATTGACTAAATCAATGTTTGGGTGTTGAAATTTTGTTTATAATTGATTGATGGGCCCATGGCTACCCATGACTTGAGAATATGGCCAATGTTGAAATTTTTTCAATTTGTACTTGTATGCACTAAAATTTGATATGGTTGTCATAGATGCATGCATTGATAATATGGGAGGGTTTTGAGACTCAAATACAACTCATAGAAATAATTGGACAATCAAACGACAAAAGTATAACATATATAAATTTCAAGGAGATGAAATTATTTATTACTATTTACCTATTGCGAGATTATAATGTACTTCATAGTCCAGAGGTTGTGAAAACTCATTACCCAACTTCCATTTGAGAAAAATTATTCATCATCATCATCATCATATTTCATCCATATCATCTTTAACATGATCATCATTTTCATCATCATTGTCGTTGTTGTCATCATCATCACTATCATCATCATCATCGACATCATCATTTTTGTCATCATCATCGTCATAATCATCATCAACATCATTAATATGAAAATGAATGATGCCTCAACGAATGCCACATAATTTATTATATCTCTCTTATGCTCTTGATGTCAAGCTTA
This sequence comes from Pinus tabuliformis, assembly GCA_031772625.1. Taxonomy (NCBI): domain Eukaryota; kingdom Viridiplantae; phylum Streptophyta; class Pinopsida; order Pinales; family Pinaceae; genus Pinus; species Pinus tabuliformis. The sequence goes on from CM062819.1 coordinate 329,875,109, forward strand.
TTGTTACTTTTTGCGGGCCCACCCATAAGTACAAATCCATCACTTAACATTTACCAATTAGTTAAAATTATGCTTTAATTAATTGACCCCACACAGAGTAACCTGTGAAAGGGGCCAACATTGAAATTTTTTCAACTTGTGCTTGTAGGCATTGCAATTTGACGTGGTTATAGTATATACATGCATTGACATTATGGAAGGGTTTGAAGACTCATATAAAAATATGGGAGGGTTTGGCGATGTCTATAAGCTACTAATATGTTTTGAATTATTATTATTTTCTAAAATGATTTTTCACCAAGTGGTTAAAATGATCAATATGTTTTGAGTTATTATTACCTTCTTGTTATATTTTAAACAATTATTCCAAACATGTTTCATTCAATTCATCATGGTGTTAAGTATTTTTGAAGCTTCTCTTCATGCCCACCCAAGCACACATGCACTTTATGATTTGGAACTCTCGCTCCCAACTCTCTTATCTCACAACACCTTCTATACCTCTTATACACTTCACCCTTTGATATCAATAATTATATATTTGGGTTTAAAATGATCTTTAACATTTACCCTAGCCATTTCTCCACCTAGGATTTAATTTTCAACATTTACCCTATTCATTTTCCCACTTAAGATTTATTTTTTATATGTCTATGAAAGTATCTTGATTTTCTATTTTTTTCATGATTTTGTGCAATGATGAATTTCCAAATGAGGAAGAATGTAGCCTCTTTACTATCATTTAGTTATTGTTAAATGCATTGATTAAGCTCTACATTGACAACTTGCGAGTTCCATGTTCAAAATAGCAACAAGAAATGATAAAAATAGAATCCCGAAATTCCAATTTTAATTTGTCCTTGAATCAAAATTGTGAATTAAAATCGAATTTAGTCTCACTGGCTTCTTGGAAATAATTAATTAATTCATTATGGATTAATTAGTTGGAGAAATTCAAGTTAGAAGTCTTTCTGAAGTCATGCAACATTTATCCCCTAAATTAAGGAGATAAGATTGAGTTATATTTGAGTTGTAATTGGTTAGCTCAGTTTACTGAGTTAAGTCCAGTTAAATTAGTTCCAAACTATTTGAGGAACTAATTGTGAGTTATCATTCAGTTGATGCATGCATGCACTCAAATAGTGTACTCTAGATAACTGAAGATCCCTCATCAGAAGCTCATGCATGTCTATTCTAAGAAATACCTAGTTGAGCTAAATGTCAAGGACAGTGTACTATTAGTTGCATGTGTTTTCCTATAAAGGAAACTCATCAAGGTAAGATTCCTTGAGGATTGTGTAGTTCTGAAATGTGTGAGATCAGAGTGTTCCACTTGGTTGAAGGAAGATCATCCCATAGGAACAACGCAAGGAAATAGGAGCATGGAGGGAAGAGAGGAAGGCTTGAGAGAAGCCAAGATTGCCTGTGAGCATCTATGAGGATTGTATTGAGAGTTGGCTAGCTGTGATAGCTAAGGCTTTGTATAATTCCTATGTATTTCCACCTTGTATGATAATACAGATAGTGGGGTTTTTAGGTGAGGCTTTCCACGAAGTATTTTCATGTGTATTGTGCGATGGATTATTCTTCTTCTGGTTATATGTGTTCATATCAATCTTTAAGCTTCCGCAAATTGATAGTAGAAGTAGGTTATAGTATTCTGCTTTGATTTATATTGAATTATCGGGTTAACCTACAATCAGATTTTCTACATGGTCTCAAAGCAAGATTTGTAGAGAATTTCTACATTCCACCTTAACTTCAAACTTGATATGAAAATTTCCTTATCCAAATACGATGGACAAATGCATAAACATGTTTTGGATTATTGGATTTGTATCTTAATACTTTCTTTATATACATACATAAATATAATCGATTAACATTTGTTTCTTTCTATAAATTACCTAAAATATGTTTAAACCTTTCTCTCTCTATGTCTTTTATTTTAGCTTTACCTTCTCTCCCTCCTCCAACTCCATCTATTTCTCCCCCTCCATCTCTCATTCTCTCTCCCTTTCTCTCTCTCCCTTTCTCTCTCTCCCTTTCTCTCCCATCTCTCTCTCTCTCTCTCTTTGCCATCAAACTCTCCCATCTCTCTATTTATCTCCCTCTTCCCTCCCTCTCTCCACCTATAACTCCATCTCTCTGTCCCTCCCTCTATCCTCTCTATCCCTCCCTCTCTCCTCCTCTCTGTCATCCTTCCTCTCTCTCCCTTTCTCTCCAACCTCCCTCTCTCCTCCCCCATCTCTCTCTCTCTCTCTCTCTCTCTCTCTCTCTCTCTCTCTTTCCAACCCTATCACTATCTCCCTCACTCTCTCCTTCTCTCTCTCCTCCTCTTCCCCCCCTCCATCTTTGTGTCTCTGTCCCTCTCTCTCTTACCCTTCTCTCCTCTCTATAACACCCTCCTCCCACATCTACCCAAGCAACCAGCCAACCGAGGTAAACATGCGATGAGAGGACACTATGATATGATTCAACCTCCTAAGTCATGTTAAGGAAGTGGAACTAATGTAAATACACCATACATACATTCAACATCAGCATTACTACCCTCAAGAACCAACCCAACCTTGCTTCCAACAAGCCCCTAGGTCCCACTCAGATTTTGGACCACTTGACCTCTAAACGTTCACATGTTACGGGAATGACCGCATCTAGGGACCTCTGTATGCTCTCACAGTTTTGCAATCTAGCATCCAAGGACTATTTTCCACTGTGTTGTGCTAGTGTCCCCGGGATTTGAGCCACTTTTTCAGGCTCAGAGCCCAGGTTACTGCCCACAATTGAATGACATCTTTAGAACAGTAAAATAACAGAGGAATAACAGTATAAATGCAATCAGTTGAATAAGACCTTGACTGGACCCCTACTATCCATGACATGCATTTCATCAAACATATCACGAATATGTAAGCTACATGTGTAAATAACATATCTAAGCATAGGGGTTTCATACTTATCTGAGATTCGCTATGAAGCATTGTTTCCTTATCACTTAAGCTACATTTTCATTCATTAGGCCATAAATACATTTTTCATTCATATACAAGTAGAAACATGATGAGAGCCATACATAGCTACTATCATAAAACATATATATAACTAGCACAATAGAAACAAAAATACCAATGAAATCACGGCCCTATAAACCACATATAACCAATATAATACTCAGAAATACAAGGAAAAATAACCTCATATTGATGATGTAAAATCCAAACCCGGGATGGGAATTCCACATTCTGTAGAATTTTCTCTGCAAATCAGTTAGCTCACTGATATCATGTAGAAATTTCACCTACAGATCAAACTGATATATGCAATGTACTAAAGCATAATACTAGATCTACATCTACCATAAACTTTGCGAAAGATAATCAACCATGAGCAACATCAAGCATGAACACATATAATTGATAAGAAGGAACCAATCACACATAACACAGAATATATCACTGGGGAAAGCACCAGCATAAAACCCCAACACTGTATTATCAATCAAGTGGAAATCCTCAACAACATACAAAAAGAATCAGCTCAAAATCTATCCTGCTATCTTTGTACTCTGATGATGTAGATCATAGACCCCCTAGGCCTCAATATATAGGCCACAAGTCCTCCAATCCCCTATTTCCTTGCGCAATTTTGATTGGGGTCCAATTACAAAACATATGTGAATTGGCCCCAGATCATACATGCCGTCAACCTCAGGTCCAACTAGGCAATCCTTGAGGACATTTGTTCCTCCCACATGTAAGGAATATTCACTAGGAAGATCCAAGCATCTAATAGTACACTGTCCCACATCTGATCTCAACTAGGTCTTTGACAGAACTGACATGCATCAGTTATCCATGAGCGAATACATAGTTATCTGAAGTTGTCACATCCATGCAAGCATCAACAAACTATATCTCATTAATTTAAAAACTTGTTAAATTAATCTAACTGAACTTGACTAAGTTAAATTAAGTCAACTGATCCTCTCAATATAGAACTCATCCTTAATTCCTCAGTCAGTGGAGAAAATCAAGGACACATTCCCCAATTAGTGGAGAAATAATTGCATGTTCTCACAAAGACTTCAAGTTTGCTTTTCCTTAACTAACTAACTCATGGAGAATTAATTAATTAACATTCCAAACTACTAGTAAGACCAAATTCGAATTTACTTCCTATAGATAGACCAGGGACTACTATAATTAGGAAGGGACCCAGAAATTTAGAACATGATATTTTTAGCAGTTTCACCTCTCACCCAAGGTGGCCAAAATGCTTATTGGACAAACTGCTATTTTTAGAAGTGCTATTTTTAGTAGTTCTATTTTTAGCACTTTCTAAATTTAGCATTTCTTGTTGCACATTTTTCAAAACTCCCTCTCAACAAGAAAGGCTTCCTCTCGAATCCGATCCTATAACTCTGGAATGTTCTGTATGCAACACATCTACCAAGTGTGGTTGCTCCAGCAACACTCAGAACAAAAAAACTCCCAACTGACCACTCTGTTGGTCTAGAAACATACTCTGATGTTGAAGCTCTACCTGCTGCTGACAAGTGCTCCCTCTCTTACCTATGCACTACTGCAACATTTCCATGCATCTCGCACTGTTGCACCCTTCTATGTGCTAACCTGCACTGTGAAACACACTTGTGCCTCTTGCATTGTTGTAGCCTGCATGCTCTGCGTTGTCCTAGGATTCTCTGCACTGTAGCTCTCTCTGTTGTTCCATTCGCATCTGTCTCTACCTAATCAGTTAGTTCCTGCTACTCCACAATGGGGCTCCCATAGCAAGGTCTCATCCAAGAGGTTGGGTACCTCAAGGATCCTACCCCTCCTCCTTGGGACGATCACTCTATATCACCCCACCTCCTACCTGGAGGTATGGCTGCATGTGATCCCTCTACCCACCTGGCTCGAAATTTCCCCCTACTGGAGGTCTCTGCATGAGTAGATGTATCTACTCAATCTCCACTCAGCTTCCCCTATTGTGGCTGCCCCACAACCTCCTGAAGCTACTGCACCAATCGTGGCTCCTCCACAATCATCTGAGACTTCTTCTAGCATTGCATGTTGAGAGGTAACATACCCTCCCTCTCAACCACCAAGTCTCCATTAGTTGCCTTGCTGCTCAAGGCTTTCCATGCATATTGAACCTTAAGAGAATATAGGTTCTTGACCCGTGAACCAATCTACTTCACCTGTCTGGTGATGATGTGTCTAAGGGAAACCTTTCCCTTACTGAAGACTACATCATAGCCTCTGTCTTCTAGCATCGTGATCGACACCAAGTTTCTCTTCAGTCTTGGTACATACTTGACATCAGTCAAGGTAAGGTGAGCTCCATGCTCCCTTTGAAAAACAACCGTACCTACACTTGAGACACTATACTTCTCATCATTACCCATCACTATGAGTATCTGGAGATCTTTCTCCTCCAAAGTACCGAACAAACTCTTGTCACTAGTCATGTGGAAAGAAGTTCCACTGTCAATAAGCCAACCACTTCCCACCATGGAGGAAACCATGCATGTGAAGAGTGTGAAATCCAACTCAAACAGTGAAGCAAGTGCCTCACCTTCAGATACTTCCCCAAATCCTTTCTTGGATTTCCTCTGTGGACAATTTGCAACATAATGGCCCACCTCATGACAACGAAAGCATCACACTTTTGATTTTTCAACCTTCTTCCCACCAATGGAAGAACTAGATTTGGAAAGAGAACCCTTCTCCTTCCCCTTCTTTTCCTTACTCACTAAGGCACAGTTCTCTTCATCCTCCATGGATGAAGAACCCTCTCGGGTGCTCTGTCTAATCTCCTCCTACATCAAATCTGACCATAGTCATTCCCAATATGGCAGTTTCTCCCTTTCATTAACTGAGTCCTGGTAGCTATGCCAGCTCTTAGGAAGGCCAAGGAGTGTTAGAATCAGCATATCATCATCAGTTGTCATGACCCCTACACTTGTAAGCTCATCCCTGCATGTGATGAGCTTGGTCAGATACATAGAGATCGTCTCATCCTTTTCACACTTGATCTTTTGAAGTTTGTCTTTCAGTGCCAGCTTCCTCTGATCACTGCTATTCTGATATAAATCTTTCAATGTTTTGCACATTGCAAATAGAGTCTCGTTCCCATGGAGGCTCGAGACAATGTGATCTGGCACCCCCTCCAAGAGAATTATCCTAGCTCTAGCCACACACTTCTTCCATTCCGCCAATTGAGTAGCATCAGTAGGCTTAGGGACTTCTTGATCAATGAAGTCCTTAAGGCCGTTATCTTCCAATACTACCTCCATGCAATCCTTCCAAGCTATATAGTTTGAGCTGCCATCAAGGGCATACTCAAGCCTCAAACCATAAAACGCCATCGATGAAATAGATGTGATAAGAACTTGAGATCTATATCTCGAATAATAAACTTCAAATTCCTTCTTGTATATTGTTCTTCCTTGATCACATGTGCACTAATACCATGTAGAATTTTCTCTACAAATCAGCTAGCTCACTGATATCATGTAGAAATTTCACCTGCAGATCAAACTGATATATGCAGTGTACTAAAGCATAATACTATATCTACATCTACCATCAACTTTGCGAAATCTAATCAACCATGAGCAACATCAAGCATGAACACATATAATTGATAAGAAGGAATCAATCACACATAACACAGAATATATCACTGGGGAAAGCACCAGAATAAAACCCCAACACTGTATTATCAATCAAGTGGAAATCCTCACCCGGATGCGGGTGTCATTACGTGCAATTAAGCCAGGCGCTCACTTCAACACTTGTGACGAGGCCGAGAGGACAGATAGGTATGCACAAGCGATGGATGAAGGTTATAAATCAATGCTCCTGGCAGGTGATGGCAAGTTAGTTCAGAACAGGAGGGATGGCGCATTCAAGCCAAGTGAGGCAGCTCTGGACTCGATGCGCTCAAGGATGATGGATCCTCGCCCTCTGCCTGCGGTGATTACTGCGAATTCGCTATATAATGGGAATGCCCAGACATTTCATGAACAGAGCAAGCCATTCGATGCTGGAAATTGGCAAGGGGATACTCTGGCGTGCCGAATCAGGGTGGTCGAACAGTGCTTCAAAGCCCTTGCGTTAGGAGACATGCCGCGTAGCAGAGGGGTGCCTCGACGAGGCGGAAGATTAGGAATTCGGATTTCTAATGAAGTTGAAGAGCCGAAGCCAATGCTCTTATGGCTGCTCTGCCTCCCTCGTCCTCCAGTTCTGAGCAGGAGTTTTTGGTTTTGCAGGATACATACCAGACATTCTTCCTCAGAATTCCCAGCAAACTCATTCGGTCAGATGTGATTGTCAATTTCTCGGTCTATCTCTCGGAGGAGGCACCTGGAGATCCCTCCTCGTCCTCCCCTGCTTCTGCAAGCATCCAGGGCAGCGACATACTCCTGGGGGACATGAATGGCATGGTATATCGTACTCCCCGTCCCCAGGATGCCATGACGTAGAATGTCCAGCCTCAGCAAGTCTTGGCTCAGGAGGGCTCGGCTCAAGCCGCGTCAGTGCAAGAAATTCTGCCGCCTTTCAATTGTGCTTTGGGCAAGGAAGAGAGCCATGACTCCATTCAGCCTGGCTCGGAAGGGCAGCTTCAGAATGGCGATGAGCTCATCATCTGGCTCGACTCGCCCAGTCTGGATAAGGGGAAGCCACCAGCGTCGCCCAGCCATCCAGCTTAAGCCTCCATGGGTGCTCTTCTTATGTCTTTTGCAAAGTTGTCAATGTCTTTGTTGGTGTCTATTTCTGTTTTTTTCAGTCCTAGTTCTCAGCCTTACCATGGCTGCATGTCTTTGGTCAATACAGTAAGCCTGTTAAATGTTAGAGTCAATGAAGTAAACAGTGTCTGTATTTTTGTCTGTCCATGTTCAAAATGTCTGCTGTCCAAGGAAAATCCAAATGGACAAGGTTTTGTAAATCCGTTTCAGCGGATCGATAGTCAGTTCCAGTCGCTACTGTTAGAGGACTGGCCTCGGCCTCCTCGGATGATGTAAACCATGTAAATATTTTTCTTTCCTTAATATAGAAGTAGACTTTACCTAGAAAAAAAAAAAATCAAGTGGAAATCCTCAACAACATAAAAAAAGAATCAACTCAAAAGCTATCTTGCTCTCTTTGTACTCTGATGATGTAGATCATAGACTCCCTAGGCCTCAATATATAGGCCACAAGTGCTCCAATCCCCTATTTCCTTGTGCAAGTTTTATGGGGGTCCAATTACAAAACATATGTGAATTGGTCCCAAATCATACCTGTTGTCAACCTCAGGTCCAACTACGCAATCCCTGAGGACACTAGTTCCTCCTGCATGCAAGGAATATTCACTAAGAAGATCCAAGCATCTGATAGTACACTATCCCTCATCTGATCTCAATTGGGTCTCTGATAGAACTGACATGCATCAGTTATCCATGAGTGAATACATAGTTATCTAAAAATAATAGTTGTCACATGCATGCAAGCATCAACAACCTATATCTCATTAATTTAACAACTTGTTGAATTAATCTAACTGAACTTGAATAAGTTAAACTAAGTTGACTGATCCTCTCAATATAGAACTCATCCTTAATTCCTCAACCAGTGGAGCAAATCAAGGACACATGCCCCAATTAGTGGAGAAATAATTGCATGTTCTCACAAAGACTTCAAGTTTTCTTTTACTTAACTAATTAACTCATGAAGAATTAATTCATTAACATTCCAAACTGCTGGTAAGACCAAATTCGAATTTACTTCCTATACATAGACCAGGGACTGCTATAAATAGGAAGGGACCCAGAAATGTTATTTCTAGAAGATGTTATTTTTAGCAGTTTCACCTCTCACCCAAGGTGGCCAAAATGCTCATTGGCCAAACTGCTATATTTAGAAGTGCTATTTTTAGCAGTTCTATTTTTATCACTTTCTAAATTTAGCATTTCTTGTTGCACATTTTTCAACACATTCCACATCACTATAGAATGTCTGAGTCAAATCTCTCTTTAGTCATTCATCCTCGTGCCATATTCCAAGCATGAATGTGGGATCTCATAGAACACATCAATCCAAAACCATACAGGACTTCCAGAGGAACTCCACTTCAAGCCTTCAAAAATTGATTCCACCTCACTATCGGACATCATAAAACCATCATCAGATTGGTCTCTATCCATGCCCTCCAGGGCTTCCATAGCGTTTTTCCAACAAAGACTTCCAGAAGTAGTAACTCAACCCACAAATTTTACCGGTCTTCCAGAGAATTTTTCCAACCACAGCTTCCAAGACCACTGACTCAACCCACCAAGGTCTTCCAGAGCATTTTTCCAACCAATGCTTCCAAGACTAGTAACTAAGCCCAATTTGTTATAGGGCTTCTAGATCATTTGTCCAAATAGGGCTTCCAAGATTAGTAACTCAACCCGAGCTAAGGAAACATGAGAACCAACCAAAGAAAAACAAGGAAATAAATCCAAAATCACCATGGTTATCTAGGAAATGGCAAGGCTAGGCATATCCATTGTCAATATCAACCATCCTCCGTGCCAATGATAGATAATGACCATTACACCACGTGTATATGCCATGCATTCCAAAACTAGTGAGGAAAACATACATGAAACTAGGTACCTATGAGAAAAACCCATTGTAGTTGTTGATCCCGATGTCCTCTTGCACTTTCCTACTCTTTCTATTCCTTCTTGCTCCAAAACTTCAAATATGCAACACTCCTCCAAGAGTGCTCCAAGAAAAACTAAGTATCCAAGAGTATGAGAGAGAGAATACAAGAGAGCTCCACCAAAAATAAACTGATCAACCTCACCCATTGATCCTTAGAAGCCTTTTTATTAATGAGGCCTCTATTTTCTCCTAATTTCCATTATTTTCAAAAATAAAATGCCAATTAATGCCTCGTTCCTTTTCAAATCCTTTGCCATTTCCTTTTCCAAATTCCTTTATCCATAATAACTGAAATGAACACCCACTAAGATGTTTTTCCTACCATTCAACTTGGAATACATGTCCCATGAACTGTTGTCTTATATTTTTTGACATGGATTTTTAACCAGGGTTGTTACAGAACCATCCCATTGGGGAACACCATTGATCCGTATTTTAAACAGGAACTCAATAAATTATAGACATAACCATGAATACTGAGATGTAGTGGAAATAATACTTCATTTCATTAATGTAAAATACTAAAATATGCTTACAAACAGAAATGGAAATAAACCAGCTAGGGTGATGATAGCTTATCTCTGAGAAGAGATGTGGTGGGTACATGCCTATGAACTGAGTTACAATTAGGCTCAAAGGCCAATTTATTGTTGAGAAACAATGGAAAACCCTAAACATCCAAAAACCTAACCCTAGAAGATGAAATGCCAAACTATGGGCCCTGATTGGGTAAATTGGTACATCAACTTCCCGAGGTTGTAACTTTGGCATCCGATCTCTGTTTGACACGTACAATAGCTTGTTAGAAAGATCTATTCGAGGACTATAACTTTGGGAAGAGAAACATTGGTCCATAAACCATGTTTCTCTATTTTTTCCCAAAAAACGTCGTTTATGGCCTCAAAATGGCCCCGAAAGTTCACGACCTCAAAAAAAACTACTAAAAATAGTAAATTGTGCTACAATTACGTAAACTAAAAAACTGAAAGAGACAATTGTGGGGGTCCAATTGGGATAGGTGGGTGGCCACCAACATCAACCTAGATCATTCCTCCCCCCTTAGGAAGCAATGGTCCCCATTGTGTTGAGTTCTTCCATCCGCTGAATTTTGTCCCTGGTGAGTTGTTCTGTACCCTCTGTTGTGTCCAGTAATGGTGGGAAGCATGGTCGACGATAGTCCACATTGAACACTTTGTGAAAGCGAAGGAATGGGGGAATGTTGTGCTCCAAATTATTGTTTCCCACAGCCTTAGTACTAGTGTAAGGACCATGTCGCAGTGGTCTGAGCTTCTAATGGGCTCTTGTAAGGTGTTCTTTCTGTAGATGCAACCAAACTTTGTCACCCACTTGAAACTTGCGTGGTACATGATAGTGCAACGGTGTCCCTATGGGTGAGGAGAAGATGTTTATGTCTGTTTCATGACCATATCCATCTGCTATTGTTGCTGCTGCATGGATGAAACCTTCGTGGGGGTCATGGATGTGGCAATGATGTTCCCCTTACTTTGGGAGCGAACCAGACAAAAAATAGATTTCCTAGTCTGTGATATGATCTTACTACATTTCTTAGCAGAGATCAAAGAGGTGGTGGTAGGTGGGGCGACCTACGGTATCCTATATAATGAATTATTCAGAGAAATAACAACAACACGGGGCCTTGATTCATACAAAACATGTCACCTCCATAAGTATGGTTGGCCTAATAGTACATCACAAACATCCAGAGGTGCAACATCACACAATACCTCATCTGTGAAGGGCTTAATGTTGTAGGGAAGGCGACACTACTGGCGGAATCAGAGATCTTGTCCTTGGTGAAGCCACCTGATACTGTACGATTGTGGGTTTGGTGTGTAGTCAGTAGGCCCAACCGCTTCACTACCTCTGCTGAAATGAGGTTCTTTTGGCTCCCACTATCAAAAATGGATTGTAGCAGTGAACACTTCACCCACATCTGTGAGTGGAAAAGGCGCTCCCCCTCCTTTGGATCTTCGGGATAATTCTTCTGGATCTTGGCAGTGGCAACAGTGGCGTTGGGCTCTGTGTCATTGATTTTCTTCCCTTTGCCATTCCTCTTGTCGGGTTCTGACTTAGGGTCAAAACATGCATCTGATATTGAAGCCTTCAAATCAGCCACCAGCGACTACTTGGTCTGACACTCACTGGTGTTGTGAGTGGGCTGTTATGGAACTCACACCAGTTTCCTGTGTCCTCCTTCAACTTCGTGGTGTTTTTCTTTTCTTGTGGCTTCGACAGGTTGTCTTGGGTTGCACCGCCTTGGATTTGTCCTTGATTCTATGATTTAGGGAAGCCTTTCCCTTGCTTTCGATTCATAGATCCAAAGTCTCGCTTCTTTTATTTAAACTTTTGCTCGATTTTGACAGCGTATCGGCATTCTGTGCCAAGCAAGGAGATGTTCAGGAACTCCATCTCATCCTGGATGTATCTGTGTATGTAGCCACAGTATTTAGGTACCAAATGCAGCTTAGAGTCATTGATACCGAACTACGTGTGAAGGGTATGAAAAAATTTTGTGAACTCCGACACATCTTGGTCCCTTTCCTGTCGCAGCTTGTCCACTTTATGTATTTTTCCTCATAGCTTTTAACAGGGTAGTATTGCTCCTTGATGGCATCTTGGAAGGAATTCCAAGTGGGTGTAGCTAAAAATAGTGAGCCCGTACTTTCATCCTTCTACTCGCAGTAGTCTTCCCACCAGTCCTTGACATGGGGGGCTGCTTTGAGAAGAGCGAAATAATCTTTTCCCGACTGGAAAAATCATGAACAGGAAAATAACCCTCTAGCATATTTAACCATTTATCTATGGCATCTGCATCTATCTGGCCCTCGAATATGGGGATTTCAAAGTTAACTTGTACCTTAAAGGATGTGGCGTTTCTAGAATAGTTGCTGGAACCTGATGTGTCGCCTCTAGGTAGCCGTTGAAGGATCTGGGAAAAGTTGTCCATCATCACGTTCCTTTTCACTCAAGGGCTTCTTCGAGCAAGATTTTGATAGGATCTCATGCCCCCTCATCTTTCTTTTCATCCACCATGGGAGGCCATTACAATTTGCGAGGCTGGTCTTGCAAAGGTTTGACCAATTCAAGCCTTAACTTCTTATATCCCGACTCGTTGGGGACATGTAAAGAAAAACAGAGAAAAAGCGGACCACTCTAATACCACTGATCCGGATTTAAACAGGAATGCAATAAATTACAAACATAACCATGAATACAAAGATGCAGTGGAAATAATACTTCATTTCATTAATGTAAAATATTGAAATATGCTTACAAACAAAAATGGAAATAAACCAGCTAGGGCGATGGTAGCTTATCTCTGAGAAGAGATGTGGTGGCTAC